>OZ025293.1:320464082-320489082 GCA_964019185.1 Maratus speculifer
GCAAGTTACGTTGAAAGATCGCGAAAAAACGGCAAGTTTTGTCGAAAGATAGCAAAAAACGCAAATTTTGTAAAAGGGGCGCGAATTAAAAAAAAGATATTACTGGGAGTGGATTTTTCTCCCGTCTTTGTTGTAACCTTTCAGAAAATTTAATACGAATTAAAAAAAAAAAAAAATTAGTCAGAATTATTCCTAAATTATATACAGTATTACAGTAATATTAATATAAATTTTAGAAACTGCAACTAAAAATCTTAATTTGACGCCTAAGATTTTTACAGTAGTCATCATTTGACGCCTGCCTTTTATCTCCCAATTTCTATCACTGTGTATGACTGAGATCTTGGGAATAGCAAAAATCCCCAATTTTAAAGGAAAATGAATGGCAACCCGATAACAAAAGATCGCCACCGTTCGTGATAATATCATTTAATCTTAAGTAATGAGTAATAGTTTTAAAATAAAGCAAAGCAGTGTATATTTAGATCCTGGTGAGTCTAGATCGGGGATGGCGAGTTTAGCTTGTAGTAAGCATAGATCCCTAAATAATAATAATAATAATTATTATTATTATAATAAATAGTAATAATAATGATAAAGAAAAAAAACACGCCATCTTTGTGATTGTAAAATTTATTACTTCTGTCACACAAAGCTAACTTCATAATAACGATATTTTGTCAATAACTGTTGCACCTTATCGGAGAAAAAATAAATATTTAAAGTACAATAATAAATAAATGATTATAAGTAATTCGTTTGAGGGAACTTTACAAACATACTGTGAATAAATTTTTTTCAGATCCGCAGAAAAAAAAAAAAAAAATCAGTTTTAGTTGCATTATGCTATTTATAAAATATCGATATATCGGGCTAATAAATTATTGATTTTTGGCATCAATTTCAATCATCCAATATATATATTCAACATATTCAATATTCGACAAATTGTATTTTACATCCGATTCATCAACACTTCTTAGAAATTATTCAATATTTATATTCTATATATTCTATATTCGATAAATTTTATTTTACAGTCGATGCATCGACATTTGTTAGAATTTATCTTTTTTTTATGTGAAAATCAAATAACCATTTTTCTTTTTTTTCCTTATTTTTATTATTAATAATAAATGCTATTAATCGAATTTATATTTGAAACGAAAAATATATATATACATTTTTAATATATATATATATATATATATATATATATATATATATAATATATGATATATATGCAGGTTTTTAATATATATATATATATATATTAAAAACCTTTTTTAGTCGTTCATGGCTTAATTTGGCTAAAATTTTAGATAATTTGAAAACATCTTCCAGATTATAAATCAGAAAAGCGCGTCGTCATAATTTACATGATTTTTATGTAAACCAATTGTGTGGCTAAGGTTTTATCAAGAGGTAATTTGGTGTCCCTCTCTATATAACAGCTGTATTATTATATTTTTTTATATTTGAATTTTTAAAATTAAGAATATTTTCATTCAGAAATTAAGCTATATTTCCCTTCTGTGTTACTAATTATTAATTTTATAAAGATTATAGAGTTTAGTTATTAAAATAATAATAATAATAATAATAATAAACTCCCGCTGCTTGAACATCGACATTTAATATTACTTTCATTCTAAAATGGTTTAACTCAAAGAGTTTATTTAAATTATTACATCGTTTTACTTCTTTCTTTCTTTTTTTTTAAGAAAAAAAATTGATTAATGTTTTAATATTTTTGAAAATTATTTGCTTAAAAATTAAACATGCAATTATTCAATGTACATCTTTTTGTGCAGAGGAACTCTTTTTTTGCAGAGAAAATAGCGAAAAATGAATATGTTCTTTTTTTAAAATAAATTATTAATTGTGAATTTAATTAAATTTATTTTAAATGTTTCTTTGATAGGAATTTATGTAGTTTTTAACTTTTTGTATAACGATAAACGCATTTTCTTGAAAAGAATTGCAAAATTTTAAAGGGAAAGAAAAAGAATTGAATAATATTTCGAAACGAAAAATTATTATAAGTCACTGACCGAAAAAAGAAAAACACGTCTATTTTCTAAATCAAGAGTAGTAAAAGTTTTTAGCAGACTCGATTAATGTTTCATTAAAAATACTAATTCCCGTGAGTTTCTCTTTCCCGTCAGATGGCGCCGGAACTTCCTATTGGTTGATTTCGTGACGTCACGCGATCCCAGATGTCTCGTTGCGAGGATCACAGAATTAATCAATATCAGCAACAACAACGTCCAGACCTCTTGATGTTCCTAAACCGTCATGGCTGCCAGAAAAGTGCACGAAATGAGTAGTGCGTATCTCTTCTCTTGTTACCGACAAGCCGAATTCTACAAAAGTGAAAAGAGAAAAGAGCGTTGAGGAGCGGGAGTAATATTAGAAGGATAAAAAATCGTCTGCTCGCGAAGGAAGACGAAGTGAAAAGAATGGATGCTGCTGCCAAACTACCACGTGTTTTCTGAGTGCCAATAGGAGCATCATGGAAAATTCCGGCATCTTTGGGAAGAGCAGGTAAAAAGCTCTTTCCATAGTTAAATAAAAATTCGGATGATGTTTATAAATTCAGGTACTCTAAACATGAAATAATTGATTCCAAAGCATAACTTGTACGAAGAAAATTTTCTATAAAAATCTATTCACAGAAATTGCGAAATAATAATTCAAACTTTATTATTATTTTTTTTTTTCACTTAAAAGAAAGGGAAGCATTTATGTTGGTTTAATTTGCATAAACGCTTCTCTTTCTTTTAAATAAAAAACTAAATGAAATAGAGAGAGAGTAAAATGAAATAAAGTGAAATGAAATAATACTAGTAATAAATGTAATGGAGATTACTGATAATGAGAATTTTTAAACAGTGAAGTTATCAATACAAAAGGATCGATAAAAAATATATAAAGTTATCGCTAAATTACAGATTTTACAGAATATAGGTGAATATTGAGATGGGATTAAACATATTATTAATATTCATGCATGTGTATGTTATCTTTGCTAATTATTAGCATTCCGTGCATTGAATAAATAAAAGTAACGGGAAAAGATAAAATCGATCGCTATGTAGTTTTTGACCAAAATCTATTTTAATAATGATATAAACCATCCTAATGGTGCAAAATGTTTTTTTTATGAATTCAAGAAATGCTTTTTTGCTTTATAACTTAGTAGATAAGAAATAAATTATTCCTTTAAGGTGGCGGTGAATTTAAAAAAATATTTTTTTTTTATTTATGGTATTTACAACAAGAAATTCCTTAAAGAAGTGTTCTGTACCACGAATTCGATAAATATATTTAAAAAATCGTTTTATTGTGAATTTTTTAACTAATCACTTTTTTAACTGGTTTAGTAATTAACTAGTTTTCTTTTAAATTTAAAATGCCTATTTGCAATTTAAAAAAAATCTTTATAGTGTTTATATAAGATTTTATTTAAAAAAATTGCATCAGTTTTTTAATCCGATATGCAGTTATTGAAAAAGCAAAATATATATTTAAATAAAAAAGTGTCTCGAAAGTTCATTTTCCGTGAAAATTCGCATGTTATTTTATTCTCATGCTCATAAATTAAGGATAATGGTTGGGCATTTTTGCTTTTTAGACGGCTTGTCTAAAAGACAAACGGTTTAGATGATTTTTAGAAATATCTACAGAAATTCTTGACGAATCACCATTGAAATTCCGGGGTTAAAAAAAGAAAAAAATGCTTAACCTGATTGTATTTTATTTATTTATTTATTTATTTATTTATTTTTGAGAAGATTTGGTCACGAAGGCAATCAGGCTATCATATAAACAATAAATTGAATTAAAAACATAATATTTAGGATAACTCTGTAACAGAAAATGCTCGAAATGATATGTTACTGCAGCAAATAATTTATGTGTGAATTTTGACGACGCGACGTTTGCATACATTTGTGTAACAAGCATGCATATTTGTTAAGATAAAAGTATGCAAGAATATAAGAAGCGTTCAGTAGAAAATCTTTATAGCGCGAAAATGCAAGGTTGTGCATTGTATAGAACACATTTTTCGCTTTCCTTTGTAAACATGACTAAATACAGGGTGTCCACTATCAACGGTGGCCAATGGCTAATTTCTAAACCGTTAGTTGTAGACAAATAGTTCCAGTTGCAATAAAGTTTTTAAAAAGGTAAAGAAGTATTTAAAAAAAAAAAATTAGGTTAAAAAAAATTAAAAATTACAAAAATTAAATTTTTATACAGTCCCGGTCTTATAAGTGATATTTAGTAAATTTTTACTACTACCCTAATAAGTAAGACAAAAAAAAAGTTCCATTCTTCTGCGATTAAAACTGACCGAAATAGCTGTTTAAAGTTGAAACATCTTTCTTTTGCTACCAAATAGGGGTCAGACACAAATTTACTAGAAATAAACATAAACGTCAGACATAAAATTTAACATTAAACGTTGAGAATAAAAAAAAATTTACAATATTATTTTTAAATGTATGTTGATGTTTACATATTAGAGCAAAATATACAACTTAAAGCAAAATATACAATGCAAAAAAGACAGATGTTTCTTAACCCCTTGAAAACGAGCGATGGGTGTATTGTATATGCCACTTAAGGTGCTCAGAATTCATGATTATTCTGACCAGTAAAGTTTTATTGTAAATTTTTCCCCTATTTAATCCGCTCATTTTCGTCATTCAACTAGGCAAAAATTTTTGCTTTCAAAAAGTGGCGATTAAAGCTTAAAAATTTTGTGAAAGACGCTCGTTCTGAAAGGGTTAATTTACGAAAATGTTCGTTTATTTCGGACGGTCGCGGTTGCTTCAAGATCATTACAGCTTTTACATTCGTTACGTAGAGTCTACACAAGTTCAAATTCTAATGCTTTTAATATGTATAAAAAATTTTTATCAATTGAGGAAATAATAATAGGCAATACATAACATGTTTAGCGTTTATTTTAAAATTTTATATTAGTCCTTTTTTGCTACGCAATTGAAATCAATTTCTAAATTGCTGATTTTTTTTTTTTTTTTTTTTTTTTTTTTTTTTTTTTTTTTTTAAGTGAATTTTACTTAATTAGTTTTTAAAAGCATTTTGATTTAACGATACAATAACTTGCTTTATATAATTCGGTAAACGGAAACTATAACAGAAAAATGTTTTAATCGTAAAATCGCATGCTTTCTGCGGACGGAATTCCATATAGTTTTAAGAGAAGGTGTGAATGACAGAAACTTGCCTTAAATTATACCTTTTATTCCTTACAGATCCCTGTTACCTGATTTTGCTATATATTTATTTTTAGGGTTCCGTACTTAAGGGGAGGCAGTACCTTTGAAACAATCTCTTCAATTTTGAATAATACTGTAATACATGTGGTATCACAATAATTAATACTAAAAATTTTGTAAAATTATTTTTAAAAAAAATGTAAAACAGTCTATTTTACAGAAATTATTTAAAAAAAAAATAATTTTTTTTTTAAATTCCTATTATTTTTATTTATGAATATTTTGGTTTCAAATTTTTTTCCACATTCATTAGAATATGTTACATAAAACTGTGTGCGGATTTTTAGATGTGTATGATTTTATATTTAATCTGATTTTTTTTTTCCTCTCGTGTTTATCAAAAAATGAAGGAAATTATACAAACTCTCAATTTAAATATTTAAAAAAAAAAAAAAAAAAAAAAAAAAAAAAAAAAAAAAACTATAAACTATAAACTTGAATGTTAAACCACATACAAAAATATAAAACACAATGGAGAACAAATTAAAAAAAAAAAATCAAACTTCTATCTAAATAAGCAAAAAAGCCGTATTGTTTATCAAACAAGCAAGTTATAAAAATAGGAACAGGGAGAAAAATCAATTTAAAGTTTTCATTTGTATTGGGTAATTGCGCTGGATCTATTAACAAAATTTACAGTATCTCTCGATATAATTGTCGTATTGATAAAAACGAGGTGTCAAAATATTCACAATTAAAGAAGCTTTCAGTTAATATTTTTTTTAAAAAAGAGAAAATCGATGTTTTGTCCAATTTCAAGGCGCTATGTGACTGCGTCCCCTTTAAAAAGCAAAAATGGAACGACTTGCACAAGTTTTTCTAAATACTTATAAGTAAATATTCTAATATTTAATATATTTCTGCTCAGATTTTCTTACTGTGGCAAGATTATTTTGAAAACATTTTTTTTTAACTTTACACTGTATTTTACTTTTTCACAAAGATTATTTTTTCTAAAATTTTCTAAAATTTTTTTCTTGGTTTTTCTAAAAGCTGTTTGATTATCTGTATTATTTAAAACTAAATTTCATTAAAATACATTAATATGTTTGCTTACATCTTAAATTTATTCAAAAATAATTTTAAAGAAAAATTGATTTAAATCAATGATATAAAAAAAACCAATTGATTTAAATCGTGATATCATGATTAAAATCAAGACCATTTAAATCAACAAACCCTGTTTTATTTTATATACCTAGTCGAAATATCTTGAGGCGAATTATTCATTATTCCTTTTTAAATATTTTTATGATAATAATATGAATTTTTTCATTAAAAATTTTTGAATTAAGTAGGGAAAGGTAAGGTAAACTAATGTATTAAATTTAGTCTTCTAGATAGTGGCAATTTTTTTACAATGTGAAATGCAAAATTATTTGTTTATGTCTGAGAAATTGTTCATTATATAGAATTACGTTATAATGATCTTCTGCTAAATAAAAGTTTCGGAAAAAATGAAATATTTTCAATTTATTAAATTATGAGTTTTCTGTAAAAATTAATGCCATTTTCAGAAATCTTGCAGAAATCCTGTAAAAACATACTTCAATAATAATAATAAAAAAATGAACATTTAAGGTATCCGCACACCCGATTTTTTAGAAATTTTAGAAATTTTTTCTTGTAATCCATTTTTTGTAATGATATTTACCTTAAAACTTTGAAAAAATATATAAAAAATTTATTAATTACCCATAAATAACTTTTCAAAGAGAAAAATAGTCAAATTTATGTCAAAAATTTACATTTCCGCAAAAAATGATAACTTAAAAATAAAAACAATGTATAACATTTTGTAAATTGCATAATAAACAGAATAACTTTCTGACTTAGACTACACATATTATAATTGCATCATTTCAGATGATAGGAAGTTAAAGTACAAAGGTATTGAAAAATTCCTAAAATTATCTCAATTTTATCATTTATAGCAGTGTAAATATAAAACTATTTAATACGTTATCATGAGTACAGTCTGTTCTCTCAAAAGATATTTGCAAAAGAAATACACTGTTAAAAATTTGAAATTTTTTCTGCTTCCTCATTCCCCCGCTTTTATCGAAGATCCCTATTTTGACCAATAAGAATACCCCATAATGCAGTGAAGTAATCGTTTTCTATGAAAGCGGTGTAGTGATAATGCAGTAAAAGTTTCACATTTTTTAACAGTGTACAGAAAATTTAATTTAAATAACTTTTAAGCAGAATACAAAAGCTGTCATAACTGTTATTTTAAACGGTTGTAACTTTGGTTATAATTACGATACAGACACAGTTTAAGCAGAATTCGAGAGATAAACGAGTCAATTTTATTATTATTGCATAGATGAAAAATCGATATTTGATTGAAAATTACGTTTTAAAGGTGTTCGGATACCTTAATGAAATATGAACATTTGCATGAAATAATATTTAACTATGCAAGAACGAACGATACCAAACCCTTTTTTCCTCTCATAATTTGGCAATCAACAATATAGAACAAATTATACAAAAATTCCAGTAGAATACCGTAAAAATTCAGAAAGATCAAACTTCAACGAGTCTACCCGAAAGGGTTAACAAACTAATTTTACCTACTTCTGTAGTATCTGACTTTACAATATTAAATATTTTCGCAAAGCACCAAATGTGAAAAAGATTTGCTGTTATATGTATGAATAGAAAATGCCATTGAATTCTGCGTGCATGTGTTTAACACTCCATTAAATCAATTTGCTAAGCAATTCTCTATAAATAGCAGGTCGTGTGGTAATCAAAATATCCGGAATCAAATTATTACCTTGTAATAGATTGATAGATACCAACGCTCGGACTTCCTGCTTTACTTCTTTTTGCCTTACACATTGATCATAATTTGATATATCTATATTTGTCTCCATTAGCGTAGAAAATATTTCCTTTTAGTTCTCTTTTGTTTGATTTCAGCTTGAATTTCGATCCTGACGATATACGATTTTTTAAAGCACCACCTTGTTGTAAAATATGACGTAATTAACTCTTCCCTTATTTATACATTAAATAATAATAAGAGCATATTCTCAAGCAACGCAGAATTGAAGAGATATCATTATCATAATTGCTTTCTATTTTCTTTGACTAATGGTAGAATTCAACTGTCTTGCCTGCATAAATTTAATATTTGTTAATTGAGGCAAATCTAGAATTGTATCTGATGGTTGTTACTAAATAAGTTTTATTGGCGAAAGGCTCCAATTGAAAACGTGTGCAACACTAAACATTATTTTAAATGACCCTCAATTAAAGAAAAAAAAAAAATCAAATAATTAAAAGAATGTGATGCATTAAGATGACTAACTTACAGTAAGATATAGAAAGGGGGGGGGGAGAGGAAAATGATATTAAAAAGAAATATTGACAGAAAAAAAAAAAAAAAAGAAAGAAGAAGATGTAATTTAACGAATTTCAACGACTATATGGAAAATGATATTTTCAAAGACTTATAAAAAAGTCTATATTTAAAATAATAATAATAATAAACATCACTTTTATGATGATCAATACGTGGCTTACGTAATTACACAGTCTATTATGAACGCCACGGATTAAACATTAAAATTCGTGGACCAATCATAAAAAATTTTTAAAGGAAATTTCAGTTTTTTACAATTTTTAGTACTGCAAATTTTTAAACTTCTAAACATCGCACATTTTCAATTTTGATACCGTCATATAGTTAAAAAAAAAAAAAAAAAAATCAATTTTTAGAGGCAATTTGTTTAAAAACTGTATCCCAGTTGTTTTTTTTTTTTTTTTTTTTTTTGTAATTGTGGCAACAGAAGAATTCCATTTCTGTACATTAAACATAAATCAACCAGAAAATGAATAAAATGAGGACATCACAAGGATTCAGATAGCTCTAGACAGAAAGAAACAACCATTTTCCAAAAGGTAAAAAAAAAAAAAAAAAAAAAAAAAAATGAATGATGCTACACATCGAGGCGACAAGCATCAAAAGAATAACAAGTATTAAGCACTATGATACTGAAGATTACAGACAAAGTTTAACAAAAACAAACAAAAAGTTATATTCAATGGTAAATTTACGTATATTAAAAAAAAAGTAAAAATTGTCTGTCTGGGGGTTTTGCCATCGATACATGTCAAAGAAAGTAAATAACTATTTAAAATAATCCGTGTATAAATTTCAAAATGGAAGACAAAGTGAAAGAGTTAATAAAAAAATATAAGTTAGTAAATGAAAAAGGGTTTGTTCCATTTAAACAGCAATATGCACACATAAGAACTCATTCTCCAAATAGATGATGCTTAAAGGTTATCTTAACCCTTTCGAGTTTGGTGTACTATTAATAGTACATGTCTTTTCACCGTGTATTATACTGTCTAAACAATTATTTTGTTACTTTCTACATATAGAAATGATAGTATACGCCTTTGCCTTTCTTATTATCACTTCAGTTATATTTTGATATTTAGTAATAACAATAATAATATAAGTTTACTTAGTTCTTTTTGCATCGTTGGCAATTCCTTTATTTTATACATATACTTCACTGTTTAAATTTAAAACTTAGATTATTTTTCTAAACGAATCATATGCGATAAAATGCAAAAAACATTAGAAAATTGTAATATCTGTTAAAATCTGTTTTTCCAAATGTCTCCAAAAACTCTTCCTTAGCCTACATATTTTTATATATATGAATATGAATTGAATTGTATATAAAATTAGTACATTCGTTGCATTTCTGACAATGACATAAACTTTAAACATCAGTAAGTCTATTTGATCAATGCGATTAGCATTATTAAACAAAAAATTGTGTTCTCAAAATAAAAAAACAAACAAACAAACAAAACGAATTGGACCCGAAAGGGTTAATGTGCTCAATAAGCAGACAGACAGACGAATCAATATTACATGATTTCTCTTTGAAAAAATATACCAAACATATATTATTGTAGGTATGATATATTAATTTAATAAGATTTTAACTGTAAACACAAGATAAAAAATTTTGGACAGAACAATTTTGCTTTAAATAATTCAATCTTCTGCGATCCGATCTTAGCCTGTTTTTGTCTTAAATATATTTTAATTCCGTTATAATAATGAATAATTTCGCTATTTTTATTGTGTAAAAAAAAAAAAAAAAAAAAAAAAAAAAAAAAAAAAAAAAATTTCGAATAATAATGATAAAAAAAAAAGAATAGAAGATAGATAAAAACTATTTTTCCCCAAAAATAAAATAAAAGACTACAAAGAAAATTTTACGTGAAGAATATTTTGCTCTTGCTCTTAAAATGGTATGTATTTTTTTTCTTTTTCTTTTATTGCTATTATTAGCATTATAACTGTTATTGTTATTATTACTCTTTTTTTTGGGGGGGGGGGGGGAGGGGAGGTCCTAATCAAGAAAGGTTAACTTTTAAATGTTTTTTGCGATTAAAATTTAAATTTACTTAGAATATTTCTATTTTGTCCTATTTGCTTTTACAACATTTATTTTGATTTCCATATTTCGAAGTACGAAAAAAAAAAAAATCCTTTTCTTTTGTTACATTAATAAAAAGTGCGGTTTTTTTTTAAAAGTATTTTTATATTCTTTTTAACTTAGAAACGTTTTACGTTTTTGTTTATTTATTTTTTCACATTATACTGTCGTTTTAAAGAAGTTATTTCTTTTGAAACAAAAAATAAAATAAGGTACCCTGGGGTAATAACACCAGGCGGGGTAATAACGCCAAGTGCTTTTATTTTGCATAATTATGAAATAATCAGGTAAATGACACCCATGTGCTCTGCGCCGAAGGGTTTTGAGTCATATAAATCGCAAAAAACAGCTTCAAGTTAATTTGTTTCATTTTTAGGTCTTATTGTTTTTACAAACAACTAAAATTAACGCTTGATCTAAAATTTTCGAGATACATGTTGTGATGTGAAGACTATCTTTTTATTCGGAAATACTTTGTTAATTACATAAATTTGTAGTGCATTTCATGTACTTTTAAAATGTTGTTGAAGATTTTGGATATCTTCTCGAGATAATTTGTAATTTAAAATGCACTGCGCAATAACTATACCGGGGTAATAATGCCAATCCTTTACATTAATACCCCGGTTGATTCCCTACAGTGGCCGAGCTACATCCTAAATACTGATACAAATAAACACAGTTAAAACTGTGCAATGTTTCTCATATTTCTATTTAAGCGGTCCTTTTTAAGCAAAAAGAAGCTCACGGTCTGATAATCTTTTGCCTCACCCCCCCCCCCCTCCCAAACCACACCTTTATTTTTCTTACACTTTCACAAAAAATCGAACATTTTCAATAGCTTAGAATTCAATTTGTCAATTTCTAAGTTTGTAGAGTTTGTATTTTTAGAATTGGGCTATCTACATGCAATTATTCCATCTTATTTCATAGTTTTGTTTGCATGGCGTTATTACCCATATAGGTGGGTAATAACGCCAAATAGCATTGGTCAAGAAAAAACGCCATTACATTTTATGAATACATATCTGTTAAATTATTTTATTTTATATAGATAGTCAATGAGTTGCTGTATCAGATCCTATATTTGTTTGAAAAATACAATCTAAAACTAAGCCGTGAAAATTGGTAGAACCTTAACGTGGCGTTATTACCCCAGGATACCTTATTTTTTTGTAATCCAAGTGGAAACCTTACAACATCATACGATAAAAGTTAAGGATAATGCATACGTAAAAAATTATTTTAATTTTTAATTATTGACATATGGTATGCATTTCTAAAATGTTTTATTCAATACAGAATAAAGTTTAAGCAAATTACCTTTTGTCGTTTATTATGCAAATTTGGCACTTTTTAAAAATCTTGTTTTGTTAAATTACAAGAAAATAAAAACAACTTTTCCTTACCTTTTCGTTATTTGTAAAATGGAAAATATCTATAATTAATTCGAGATTTTTTAAAACTAAAGATTATTTTCGTATTTTATTTATTATGTTTCTTTTCTTTTCTTTTCTTTTCTTTTTTTTTTTTCGGAATTTGTATCCTAAATCTATAGAATAATTTGAACGATTGCACTCTTGGTTTGTCCTTGTGCTTTTTTAAGGGGGAAAAAGCCCTTCCATTTCCAACAACGTACGAACGAACCCAAACAGATAATTAAAAGTAACCTAGAACAAGCCAGCCTAGTAACAAATATGATAAAATAATAGCGATACAGCCACAATCAGGTAGATCTCAGTTTGTGGCAATCAAGCGGCTTCTGCCCTGCAGCCAGGTAAAAAACTCGTTAAGCTAGGCATAATGCCCGGCAGGTAGAGGCCTGATCTGCGGTATAATAATAATAATAATAAGGGAGGGGGGGAGACAAAAGAAGAATATTCGTGTGAAAATCAAAAAAAAAAAAAAAAAAAAAAAAAAAAAAAAAAAGTACTTAGAAAATTTTATAATTAGTTTTTTCTTCAAAAAATTCAAAGTACGAAATTTTTGTTATTTTACAGTATGGGATTTTAGATAAAGAAAACATGAAAGGCAGCGGTATTCTAGATCAAATACCGGTGCCGCTTGCTTTTAACTTGCCGTTTTGCAACTTAAAAATCAGCGCATTCAGAAATGAGTTTTAAATATAGGTTTAAAAAACAAGTTTTTAAGATTTTGATGATCATTTATATGCTTTTTCCTTTCCCAAAGAGAAAAAAAAATCCCATAACAATGGAGGACAAATTTTTTAGTCGGTTATTTCGGAGAGGAAGTTAATTATTCTCTTTTTCTTTAATGCCTTTAACTTTTTTAATAATTCAAATTTAAATTTAAATAAATCCGACTTCAAATAAAATTTGTGTTTTTCATACAATAACCATAAATATCTAATAGCACACAGGAATTCTTTTAATCAATAAGTATAAATATTATAGATGTTAACAACCGACTTCTAACAAAGGATTTATTATATTTTTTTATACTCGTCCATGCATTACTTTTGGGACATTTCTCTGACTTTTATAATGCTGAAAAAAAAAAACCTTTTGTACTAGTAGTTCCGTTATAACGTCACTAGGATGAAACAAGTCATAAAGTTCACGTCAAGCGTAGCAAACGGGGTACGTTCGTACTATAACGAAGTTTTTAAAATATACAGATCTTTGTGAAATAGTATACATACTTCACATACAATTTAGTAGCTGAAGCTTTTTGTGTATCCCTGTAAATAATATCTGCTTTCTGTTATACAGAAAGTTACTTTTGGTAAACCTCCACAACGTACATCAATTTCATAAAATGTGAAATAGTTTAATATAATTAATACGTGTCCAAAACAATATACCATTATTTGATGGAGTACTTTTGTGTGGTCCTGTAAATGAATCAGAAATATTCTTTGCAGCCCAGATTGCACAGAATGTATATTTTAATTTATACTTATAGATGCATATCAACTTCATTATGTTCGAAAGTAAGTAACATCATTTAAATGCACTTGAAATTACTTATTCTCATTGACCGCAATGTAACGGAATACTTTTAATTATCACTGTAATTAAACTATGTATCATGCGATTGTTTCATAAACTGTGTATCATATGTATTCTATGTATCATAAAATTGTCTGTAAAGCTATGTTCCATAAAATTTGAAATAACTCTTCAAAGTTATGCAACAATTACATATTTTAAATTTCAGACAATGCAATTGGGTAGTTTTTGCTCTATTATATGCGGACGGATGACTAAACGACGACTATAATTAGGGGCTTTTATTCTCATAATTAGGGGCGCACCTAAAATAGTATGCTTGTCTTAATCTTCCTTTTTTTTAAAAAAATCTTTTAGCATTTTCTATCATAGCTGAAACGTGTTTATGAATACGGTTTACTGACAACTTGTTGCCAGGTCTGTAATTCTCTTAAATATACTCAAATTGTCATGTGCTTGATATGTGTTATTTAGGTTTTCCAATCGCATATTCGATATTGAAAAACGAAGTGTGTAGCATTTGCAGTACGGTTATGGGGCCACTCAAAAGAATTCCGTTACATAAAGGCCTATGAGGAAAAAAAATTGTAGATTACTTAATGAGAATTTGTCGTAATGAGAATATGCTCTCGCTGGTGTATTTTTTAATTACAATTTACTATTAAAAATAATATAAATATAAAAAAAAATAACAATAAAAAAGTGTATTTAATAAAATCCACAAAAATGTAGAACATAAGTATATACTTTTAAATGCACTAAAAAGTTATTTTCTAATTTTTAGACTTAAGTGCACTGATACATAAATAGCGGTGACTTACCTTACGGAAGATTAATGGATTTAAACAGAAGTTTTTCCAAATTAGCTTGCTATCACCAAGTTGTCCTCATATATGGCATTTTATTTTGTCGTCAAATCTGGCAATATTTCGCCAAGTTGGGCAAAACGTTATTGCGGTTACCATACAATTAATACTTTTCAACAAATACTCATGGTTGGAGCCGGTACTTACTTTTCCATAGAAAATCGACTGTTATCCCCCCCTCCAGGGCCGTAGCTAGAAGTAATGGGGAGGGGGGGGGGTCAAGAGAATATAGGGGGCTCATGATTTTTTTTTCTCTCTCTGACGCAGAAAGATAAATTAGTGCATATTCACTTTGTAGGTACTATGTTTCTTATGAAACTATTCTAATTACTTCATTTTATGCTAAGAAAAATTTTTGATGATGAATTTTTGAGTGTATTACTGGAGCAAAATTAAACATCATGTTAGCTTCATATGTACAAATAGGATGAGGGAGTGTAGAAACACTTATTTTAGATACAATTTAGTAATTCTGCAAAACTGTGAAAAGGTCTCAAAACTAAATTAAATTTTCGAACAGAATTTCGTTTGAATTTTTCGGAACATAATTTCATTTAGTGACCTTGGAATCTTTTCAAGGGGGCTCAAAATATTTTAGGGGGATTGAGCCGCCCATAGCGTCCCCTTAGCAACGGCCCTGCCCCCTCCCCCCCCCACACACACACTTTCCTCCTTAGGGATCGAATTAAAAAAAATCAATGTTCAATTAATGTTTTACTCTAAGGAATACATAGAATAGGAATGCCGAAATTTTAACGCTGTACCTCAACAGTGGGTGAAAAATGAATCTCAAGAATTGAGTATTGCCACGTACAAACAAACAGAATTGTAAGTTAAAATAAAGCAAGTAAAAAAAAAAGCATCGTATTTTAGAAATCATACTTTTGTCATTCTTAGCACGAAAGACGTTTCAAGTCATTCCTTCTATATCGATTTCTATGCTCCCTCTAGCAAGGAGGGGAAAAAAAGCTTAGCTTCTCATAGCTTGGAAATCATTACGTGCTTAAAAAGCAGCTTACTACTGATTAGTTTTCTGAAGTATGTAGGAGTTCAAAGTTTTTCAATTAAAACGCAAAATAAAATAAAACTGTAAGAGAAGCTTTAATGTATAAGCTTGAGCTATTACGATTCACAGATAAGAAAAGAATTAACAGAGTCCACGAGTTTTTAGGAAGAGATGTGAGTTTTACCGAAATTTTGAAGTGGTGCAAAAAAGAAATATGGTATGAACCGACCAAAATGTACCTTTGCATTTTGGAAAGTTTCGGAGACTTTTTCCTTTAAAATCTGATTGATGATTATTTTAGTAACGAAAGCTACAAAATTTTGTAAAATTATTAGTTAAGTTTTGATTGTAAAGGAGTAACATTTTTAAGAGTTTTACTTATCAAAGCATTGAAAAATAATCGTTAACTGTTACTTATAGGATTAAGGCATCATATACGTACTTTTTGTACTTAGATGTATGCTTCTATTATAAGTGATTTAAAACATAATCGGCATTATCTTCTATTTTCTTCTATTATCAACTACCCTGTATGTGCCCTGTATTGTATAAAGTAATTAATACATTACTACTGGATAATAAATGTATTAATGTGCGCATTCATCATCTATACAAAAAAAACTTGAAAGAGTAGTTTTAAAGAAGATGAGTGGTCAAAATTTGTTTTAGCCATTCAAAAATGGTCGAAACTTTATTAAATAACTTGAGTTTGCATAAAATGTTCAAATTAAAAATTTATGTAATTATGAATTTCATGTCATACAATGCAACATCAATCAATATTTAATATCAATCAATATTTCAATAATTATTAAATATAGATATAATTTCCTTTGCCTTATGTAATAGTATTTGGAACAATATTTTTTTTTCTTAATAATACTTGTAAAATATTGTTTTTTGGAAATAACCGATGGCCATACCAACAGTGTTGATTTTAGGGGGTGGTTCAAGGGGAGGATGCTCCCCCCGGAAAATTTGAGATTTTGTGGAAATCAGTTGTTAGAAATTAATAGAGATTTAATTGTTACATAAATTAATAGAATTGGTTGAATGGATTTATTTTTCAAGCCGTTAATTTGAAATTCAAAGCAAATTACAGTAGACTTAGAGTGCTCTGCGTCGCAAAGAGTTAAATGATTCAAAGTTGCAATTTTTAAATTCATTTTTCTCATATTGAGTTTTTTCAATATATCAATATGTTCTAAATGACAACATTTCAACAAATATTGTTCAATTCACTGGCAATCTGTAGGACAATTTAATAAAACAAAAAGTTGGCATTTTAGTAGTTTATTTATTTTTTTAATACTAAGTAACTTTTTTTACAACTTTAATACTAAGTAACATTTTTATCGTTTTTTTATGTATAGTTGGAGGAATTTGTGTATTTATTTACTAAACTAATTATTTGTTTTTAGAAATCTCATCTTTACAGGCATAGAGAACACTTCAAAGAAAAGTATGCAAAAAAGTTAGTTCAAACTGTTTAAAATACCGAGAGAATTAGAATTTTAAAATTTCTTACATTTATTTTTTAAAAAATGAATCTTTTTACATTACAACAAAAATTAAACTTTTGCTCGAATAAATCTTTTTTTTTTCCCATAAAACCAGTAAGAACGAAAAGAAAAGATACACTTAACATCTAGATTGCATTACATTATTAAAGATATTTTTAAATGAGAACTAATTTCACCCAGAAAAAGGAGTTCATTAAAAATACAAAACAGGTTTTGTCGAGTATATTTTGGTTGTTTTGAGCGAATTTTTTAGTTAAAGTAGAAAATCGATTTTGTTTCTCAGACAAAAAATATATATATATATATTTTTTTTTTAACACTCTTATAAAGTTTTAACAAAATTTCATCAATTTTATTTGAGTCTTACTAAATTCTTGTATTTTCAATTTGTTATTCCGGCAAATTTTTGTTATTTTTGCAAAATTTAAATTGGTGTGCAGTAGCCATGATTCAATTGACTATTTAATTGACTTATATAGCTATAAAGGATTAACATAATTTTTGGATAATAAAAACTTTTCAAATTGAGACGGATTAATGACGTTATTATGCATTTCGGATAAAAAATATGGGTAGAAAATTGAAAAAAAAAATCAACAATATATTTTTGTTTATTGGAACAAAATTTTCATTGATCCATATTTAAACGAAAAGATTTGTTGGACCAAACAAATTTTTGTTGATTCAACAAAACTTTTTTCTGGATGTATAATGAGTTGGAGATTTTTTTTTTCGTTTTTACCTTCTTTTTTATTTTCTTTCTTTCTTTCTTTTTCTTTACTTTTTTTTTTTGGGGGGGGGGGGAAGGGGGGGAACAAGGTTATTTAAAGAGAAGTTCTACTTTGTTAACTTTAAAATAAAATATTATATATGACACACTAAAATATTTGGTCTAAATGTCTTTAAAAATATATTAACCAGCATTTACATGCTTGTAATAACCCCAAAACACTAAAAACAATTATAAATGAATAATGAGGCAGTGTTTTTGAATATACTAATACAAAATAGCTTCATAGGATTCATACAAGGCTAATTATGTGACATCAACCATGTTTCTCGCTATACACGTACATAAATTTTAAGTATTATTCTTTCACATAAAATTAAAAAATAAAAATAAATTTCCTGTAGGTTATAACTTACTAAAATGAGAAATTCTCAATTATTGGACGTGACTCTCGTAATATGATCGCCCCTTGTATTCCAGAACCAGAACTTATCTTTCCTAGAAAAAGCTCCCACGGGTATAAACAAATATCCTTTCTGCTATTAGAAAAGTTTGGCTAACGTCAAACTTCAGAAATGTTTTAATGGAACAGGGGAACGTAAAGTTTGCTTAAATGGGTAAAAGAAGAAAATGTTATTTCTTTCCAATCAATAAAGTAAGGGATCGATTTTCTCTAATGTCTTGGAGTTAGTTGCTGCTCAAGAGTAGAAAGTTGACGTCCAAATGAAAACTCTTCAGTTTTATTTCCGTTTCAGAAACATGGAATATCCGCTTATAATTTATTGAAGTAAATTAATAAAATAAAACTATTTTTTTTAATCGAGTACTATACATCTTTTGGCTGTATTCCTTTTATATCATAATACTAATAATATATATTCTAGAACAAAAAGGTAAGAATTTATATTATTAATAATTATTTTGGGTACTACTCTGTTATACCTTCGACCGATTTAGCCAAATTATATAAATCGCCAAACTAATAGCCAAATTATACATATTGACGTAATTTACATTTTAAATAATTTAAAAAACCAAATAATTAGTAGAATATTAATAAAAATACAAATAAAAAGTCAAAATAAAAATCATTTGATGACGTTTTAAACACGTGTATCGTATTTAATGTCATTGATTGGACATTCATGATCATCCATTATTGGCATTTAATCTTATAATTTGGCGATAATTTTTGGTCGACGGGATAACCTAGTAGTACCTTATTTTGCTTATAAGGCTCCACTCTAATAATAAAACATTTAAAATATATTAAAAATTGGCATGTTTCAACTCATTTTCATTGGGTCATCTTCAGAATGTAAATAGAAAATTACAAACACAATGAACGTGAAAAACTGGAATAAGTAATTATTGCATTCAAATTAAATAGAACGCCCTCTATATTTTTCGACACCGTTCTTGTTCCTATTATGTAGTTATCCTACAAACTGTCCAACCATTCAATCCATGTACTCGGGATACGAAAAAATGGCATATCATTACAAACATGGGAACTTTTAAAATAAATTTCAATGGACTCTCTTATTTTCATTTTCTCTTAATTTTAATTTAAAATTTTTCATGAGAGAGTACATTGAAAAAGTTCACATGTTTGTAACGATATGCTACCTTTTCGCATTCCGAGTATATGGATTGAATGGTTGGAACGGTTTGCAGGATAACTAGATAATAGGGACAAGAGTGGTGTCGAAGAGGGTGTTATATTTAATTTAAATTCAATGGTTATTTATTCGAGTTTTTCGCATTCATTGTGCTTGTAATTTTCCTATGAAATTCTGAAAATGACACAATGAAAATGAGTTGAAACATGTCAATTTATAATATGTTTTAAATGCTTCATTATTAAAGCGACATATTATAAGCAAAATAATTATTTATAATATAAGTTCTTACCTTTTCGTTGCAGAATCTATATTATTATTATTATGATATCTATATTATAAAGGCTGAACGTATCTGTGCGTAACGCATACGTCACACTGCGAATGGCAACACTTTAAAATTTGAAATGCAATTACGGTTTTCCAATTTTTGCTGCTGCAAGTTTTAAACTTTTAAATAACGTACATTTTAAATTTTTACACCGTCGTATAGAGAAAAAAATGTACTTTTAAATGTAATTTATTTGAAAACTGTATCTTAATTTATTTATGAAATATTAATTTTTTCGTAGTTTTTAATTCCCCTTTTCTAATTGTGACAACAGAAATACCTTATTAAAAGCCATTAAAAGCAAAAGAAAAAAGGGGAAAAATGATTACTGTATCTTTATGTTGCCATTTTCTCATTAAAAGAGAAAAAAATTGTGAAGAATATCGTTTGTTATAAAACACGGTGAATTCTGGTTTCATATACACTTAAAAGAATATAAACAGTTTAGTATCTGTTCAGCTAATAGCATCGAGGCTTCAAGTTTGTAATCATATTAATAAAATTAAAATGTCTTTTTTTTATTTATTTTTATTTTTTAAGGTGAATACAGATAAGTTGCAAGTGTAAATTTTGATATGGTGAAAATGATGTCATGATTCACGCGGAAAATTCTATGATCTAGTTGTTATTAATGGACGTAATCAAGACTTGCTGCTCTTATAGTTCACATTGTATTCTTTTTTTCAACCAGAAACATTTGTATGCACTTTTGAAACACACCAATTTTTGCGTAATTAAATAAACTGGAAGATAAGTGTAATTTTCAAATATTAAAAGTAATTTCGAATTTAGATATGTGTAAAATTGTTAAATCTGGAAAGTTTTTAAATAACAGAGAAGTTAATTAGATATATTCAATGAAATATCTTTGAAACATAAAAGTTTTTTCTTATGTCCAGTCATGAAAATGATAATGATACATATTATTCGTGATCTATGCAACATTAATAAATCAAATTTCAAAGAAAATACATCAGTATACTCAGAGATATATTTATGTCGATGTTATACTACAATACCTTAAATAACATGATAATATTGCTATTAAGAACCTTTTAACGCACTTTAAGGAATGTATTATTTTAAAATTTTATTTCTCTTTAGATTTTCACTGGTAAATATAATCTTTATGTCATATTTTTCAATGATTTTCGTCTTTTAATAAGAAATCATAACTTGAAAGTTTTTTTTCTTTTTATAATAGTCACGTGTAAAAAAAAATTTAATTGAAGGAAATATTATTCTTTACACTCTTTAACAATTGACAACACTTTAAAATAACAACCGTTTCCAAAATATGTAAAAAATGTCTCTCGAAATGCTGACAATTTTAATGAAATAAACCCTCAAAAAATTTGTCATAAAAACAGTAACATGTTTTCATCTAATTTACATCCTATTTACAAAGTCTTCTTGTCAGAAAACCAAACTCAGATGGCTATGCATGTAGTGTGCTTGTATAGTTGCTGTTCTAAATAAATAAATAAAAAAGTTTGTTGTATGATAAGTGTAGGTGGGAACGCCCTGAATTCTCATTATGTTTTGAAGTAAATGAGCTTCCTATAGAATACAAATGAACATAATTAGTGCTTTGTGGTGACTGCAGGAGAAAATAAATTCGATTTTTCGTCCATGTTTGGGTTTTCAGTATTTCAGAGCTTCTTTATATGAAACAGCTTATTAGAAAAACTTTGTTTTTTTTTTTTCTTCTATCCTGTAATTAATAAAATTTTATATCCTCGCTATATTTTTAAGCAGTTTTTGCCTAATTATAAAGAAGCTTTTATAAGAATAAATAAATATATATGTATACACCTCTGGACAAAATTATAAACGATTTAAAAAAAATTGAATAAAATAAATTAAAACAGACTTTAATACATTTAAAAAATTAAAATTTATATACAAAAAATAAAAATACCAAAAAGCATTTAAAAATACAAAATGTAAACGTTTAATACAAAATGTAAACGTTTCGCCAAGCTACTCGCAAGGCATCATCAGTACAAATATCTATTTCATAATAAATAGTGGAACAAATAAAAAACAGTTACAGTTATTTATTTTTAGAAATATGTAATATTCACATGGGATAGAACGAGCCTCAATCATGGTCGGCGATCGCAATATGTGAGCCAACCTTCGTGGAATAATCTACCGTGATAACTGTTACAACCCGATTTTAAAATACCAATATTTTAAAATCATTTCGTATCATGAAATATCATTGAATTAATTACGTATGGTAGGATTTAAAGGCATGAAAAAAAAAATAAAGTTTTGATTCGATTTTCATAAAATTTTAAATGACAAAATTCTGCAACGGTTATATACATCAAATTTGAAATTATTCGGTTGGTGAGTTTTTGCGTTGCTCTATCGGGCAGATAGACGAGCGGATCAGACGATGATTATAGGTGTGCTACTTATTTATACAATTACAGACGCACCTAAAAAAAAAAAAAAAAAAAATCATTGAACACATGACAGCATGTTAATGTAAAATAAATTATAATAATTTTTAAATAGCTATCGAAATATAGTTTTGAATATTAGACAGTTATAAAATTAGATTAATTTTGAATAACTTTAGAAATTAGAATAGTACAAAACTTCTTTTGTAAAATGTACATTTAGTCGTTTAAATAACATGCTATATAATTAATATAAACAAGTAAATTTTTTATGAAGCTGTTTATTAAAATATCGTTTAAATTAAACGATTATTTAAAATAAATAAATAAATAAAATTAGAAAATTTTGATTGAATCAAAAATAATAACGATATCAAAAAACAAATCCCCTCCTCTACAGATATCTGGCTATATCAAGTGCCAGATCCTCCCACTCCCTTCCCCTAAAAGTAATAATGTTATATGTACATCCCCAAAGGGTACCGAGACTCTTTAAATACATGTTATTATCTTGCTAAAAGTGTTTTGAAATTGTATCTATTCGTAATGGATACGGAGAATGCCGGAAAACCTGGCTTTCGTTCCCAAGTGCACCGCGAATTTCAGATTCCGTTTTTACTAGCGCGTCCTTGCAAGATAATAAACCAGCAGAGAAAGCAAGCAGACTACCAAAAGAAAAAGAAAAGAAAAGAAAAGAAAAACCGTTTTACGTGCTTGGGAAGTCTATTTGCTAGGAAACAGCATTTACAGGCTGTCACTGGATTTTTTGAAATGGCAAAATAACATGTCTAACGAATATAAATTACAGAGCAAGAGCAGATAAATGCGTAGTTGAATATAAATAGACATACTATATCTATTTTAATAAAATCCCTACCTTTTATAATAATAATAAGGAAAGAAGTTTATCTCTCTTTCACTATGTGTCCTGTGTTCCGTCAGGTGCGTAGCTACAAATATTTTTTCGAAGAGAGGAGAGGGGGCAGGGAATTAAAAAAATTACCGATTTGTAAATAAAAAATTTCTTAGCTTGAAACAAATTGCTCTATGTTCTAACTGAAATGATATGTGAAACGTGTGTTTAATGATAATAATACTTAATACGTAAAAAAAAAAATCTAACGAAAAATATTGAAATTAAAATCATAATTATTGATTCATTTAATACTTTCGGGTCTGAATTTTTTTCCATTTGGAAAACAAAATAAATTTTATTTTAATTGCGTTAATCATTGCTATCCAGATAGACTTATTGAAATTTAAAGATTATCTCATTGTCTGAAAACGAATGTGCTTATTTTATGTGCTATTCAGTTCATATTTATATGATGATAAGCTAAGGATAGTTTTCGAAGACGTTTAGAAAATGAATTATTACAACAGGTATTAGAGGGTATTACAACTTTCTATTTTTTTTTTTCGTTTTATCACATATAATTTGTTTAGAAAATTAACTTATATTTTTAATTTAAGGCGTATAATATATGCCTAAGGCGTGTATATATATATATATATATATATATATATATATATATATATATATATATATATATATATATATATACCGGGTGTCCCAAAAATGACTGATGGATTTTAAAATTCAATAACTTGCAAACGGTGACAGCTATTTAAAAAAAATTTTGCAGGAGGGTTATGTATAATGTCATGAGTTTTTTTTACCGTAATTTTTTATTTTAGTTCGCATCTCAAACAATAGGTGGCGCTGACGGCGATTGAAGGCCAGGTGATCAGTGCGGAAGCGTTGACCTGGCCTTCAATCGCCGTCAGCGCCACCTATTGTTTGAGATGCGAACTAAAATAAAAAATTACGTTAAAAAAACTAACATTATACATAACTCTCCTGCAAAATTTTTTTAAATAGCTGTCACCGTTTGCAAGTTATTGAATTTTAAAATCCATCAGTCATTTTTGGGACACCCGGTATATATGTGTGTGTGTGTAACAAAGGAATCGCCAAAGGTGCAAAGATAATTAAGCAAACCTTTGATATTATTATTATCATCACCATCAAATGTCAAAATATAAACGAAGACATAAGAAGAAAAGCATACTCATATATTATCATTTCTTATGTGTCCAAAGTAACTATGTAATTTTTAAGACAAAATAATAATCGATGTAAAGATATGTTCTATTAATGGTACACCAGATCCGAAAAGGGTTAATGAAAGATTATGTCTTCTGTTGTGTACGAGTCACAATCATACTTAATAAGAAAATATCCTCATGATATTTTGAGATTTTTTTGGGGGGAAAAAACACAGTTTTGGAGGAAATAGATTAAAGACACTGTTGATGGACAACCGTAAGGAAATTCAGGTCTGGTAGATGTCTGATATTTTCGTAGCACAGAGAAACACAATGACAAATTACGTCTGGCTGCTTTATTTATTTTATTTTATTTTATATATATGTATAGTTTAACTAGTTTACTGTTACAGAACTCAGAAAGTTAGCTAGTAAAATAATAAAAAATTCTTATTTTTTTACTATTATAAAAAAAAAGAAAAAAGAAAAAAGAAAAATCGTTTCAAAAGTCTAGAATTTTCCAACTCTAAAATCAAATTTCCCAAGTTTAGACACAGTGGAAGGGGACCCCCCCCCCACCTAACCCCCCATCACTACGTCTCTGTGTTTTGAAGAGAATGCTGCATCCTGCAGTGGAATTAAAATATTTAGCAGGAAGACACCTCTATACCTGTAATTATGCATCTCGAATTTTT